>JAKGUB010000326.1:16020000-16037500 GCA_026261675.1 Hippocampus mohnikei
TTTTTTTTTAATTCAAGTGGCACTCTTGTGTTTCAAGGCAAGCTCGGTGCCGCAGCATCTAGTTAACAGCTGTCATTTGTGGACTCTCCTCGGATGCTGGCAATGGCGAGGACAAAAAGAAAGTGAAATGACGGACAAGTTTGTAAGGAAAATGACAAGATGCTGCAGGACGATGTTTAAAAAAAAAAAAAAAGAAAGAAAATACGACGTTGGTTTCTTATTTAGAAATACTAATGGAAAGTGCCACCGCCTGTCGCCCAACCCCCCTTCCCTCCACCACCTTCGGGGAAAGGGTCCATGACAAAGACCGTATAATTAACTAGAAGCTCAGCTACGGATCAATTACCAGACAAGCAAGTGATAGGCGAATCAATGCAAGATCATCAGCCTCGTTATCAGTGTTGCAACTCATTAGAGGAAAAGTGTGGTCTCGAGAGAGCTCGATGATATGGGGATGGGTGAGGGAGGAGTCGAGTGGCTTTGGTTTTTTGTTTTTTCTCTCCTTTTTTTTTTTTTTTTTTGATGGCAGCGTGAAGCCCGTAAAGACAGAGCGTAGCCGGCTCCGCGGCAACAGCCACTGAGCCTTGTATGGATCAATAGAAGAGTGGCCGTGAGGTTAAAGCTCTGCCACTGCATCCTTACTCCCCAGACGCATGAACACACAAACACACTCTGACATGACAACAACACGTCTGTAAAAAGTCTGCCATCGTTTCAATGGTCTCATCTAGTTTGATAGTATCTTCTTTGGAAATGAGAGTTACCCCCTGCCCACCCCCCCAAAAAAATACCCGAAAAGATTTTTGTTAAATTCCGAATCGTACCATCTGAAAGATGATTTCTGCCTATGAGAGCAGTAATACTTGATAAACACAAACACTGACTCCAGCAAATATTTTTTGGGGGGGGGCAACTGGTTGTACTCAATGGCTCAGGGCTGCGTCCGTCTTTGAAGCGCACATTTTTGTCAACCGCGAATGAATTTAGTGGGCGAATTAGTTAGTTTGAAGTGCCTTCGCTTGAGTGCCGTTGAGACCGAAGCAGGAGCACGTAGCTTTGGGCTGCTACTGTCATTTTGCGATTGGTTTGATCTCATCAACTGTGAAACAAGTTAATGAGTTTGAAGTTTTGTTCCTTACTTTGAATGCTGCCTACACCCAAACAGTAGTAATGGATCCAGGGGACGACTTCCTGTGACTACACGCACACACACTACTCAGAACTACTACTACTAAATACCATGTGTTACAAAGTGTTTTTCCTTAGCCCAGAGGCTTCCACTAAGTCACACAAATTCATCTTTTAATGGCCAAAATATTTTACATGTAGGTGGCATCAATAAAGGGGGAACACAAACTGAAAAAAGTTCATCAACTGGTCTTGAATGATTTCTTTAGTCAGTCAGACAATCACTTAGTTAGCCAGTTAGCTAGCTAATCCGAAGAGTTTTTCCCTTAGCCCAGAGGCTTCCACTAAGTCACACAAATCCATCCTTTTAATGGCCGAAATTTTGTAGATGACATAAAAAGAGCAGCGACACAATCTGAGAAGAGTTCATCTTCCGAGTGAAGCACTTTCACACATTCTCGGGGCAAAACCTCTTTAGTTCACTCAAGTGGCGATTGGCCCTAAAGTGGGAGCCCGTGGCTCAGGGCTGCTATTGTCTTGGACTTTTGGCTCATATTTTACGTCAACCGCTTTCACGCAATTATAGTTAGTCCGCTAGTTAGTTCGGAGTGACGTTCCTGAGCTCGAGTGCTCGCTGCCTCGATCTGAGCGGGAGCACATGGCTCAGGGCTGGTACTGTCGGTGACCTGATTTAAGCGTCACAGAGATGTTCAGAGGCAAATACATCTGCACTGTGTGCATTTCGTCCATGTCACAAGGCATGGCGTGTCGATCAGATGGCACTGGGATAGAAGTGTCACTGTTTGCCGACAGAGCCGCGGGACATCACATGACAGCCTCTCGCTTGTGATTGCGGGCGAAGGGGAAAGAGCACCCAAAGGTCTCAACGTAATGAGACGCGGCCACATGATCGCTGGGATCTGCTAATGAGTGCAACTTCTCTCAACGACGTCATTTAACATACGTGGAAGAATTTGATGACTTTCAAATTTCAAAATATATTCGTCTTTTTAATGCAAAAACGGGGAAGCACGTGATTATTCCTTGACAGTCATGGCCAAATAGAATGAAGCTTTGAATGTTTTTTTTTTTGCAAGCACATTCTGTTTACTCAAATTTACAGCCCCCTTGTGTTCCTTCCAAACCGTTTTATAAATAATCAAATAAATATTCACGTTTATCCTTACACTCACAGACCAAAAACATTTAAGTGAGGTTCATTGAAGAACTAACTCGTCCATATTTGTTTCTCTGTACACTGAACACAAAAAGGTTTGCACACCCCTGTTCAAACGGTTTTAGTTTGAGTGATGTGAAAACATTGAAATATATCATTGTTAATTTTATTTTAGTTTTTGCTCACCCATATTTTGAAAATCTAAACCTGTGCCACCTATTCCCCCAAAAAATCATATTTTTAGTTCATTTCTCATTCATCCATCTATTTTCTGATCCACTTTAGCCTCACAAGGTGTCGCGGGCGTGCTGGAACCTCTGCCAGTTGTTTTCGAGCAGTAGGCGGGAGACACCCTGAACCGGTTGCCAGCCAGTCGCAGGGCCATCATTATTGGGAAAACTTCAAATATACCTGTACAACCTATTTAAATCAAATGGGGAAGAAATGAAAAAATTCAAGTGAAAAATTTGCCTCCGATTAACATCCCCCCCCAGCTGAAGTTGGTCTGTTCTTGTCGGCTTTTCCTAACAATTGGCTGGCGACCAGTTCAGGACGCTTTGCTATGAGCCTGGCGAAAAGAAAACGCGAAAGAAAGGCTGCGTACATCTTCGTACAGTTTGTCTCGGCCGAAAACCTGAAATGGCCGTTGAGTGGCAAAAAGGTCGACGCTGTTCTCCAACTTTTTGGTGGATGAAAGACGTGATCATGAGGATGGAGACAACGTTGAGGGAGGGAGAGGACGAGTCGGAGTTCCACCGCTTGCCTAATGACCGCGGCGCATCCTCTTGCTCGTTCTCCCTTTTTCCCCCCTCCCTGCGCTCACACTTGGGTAATTCTCCTCTAATCATCTCCACCCTGATTTTACTGCCCTCCAAGCTCTCCCTCCCAGCCGGCCCTCCTTCCTCTCTCCTCACCTCATCAGACAGGCCTCCACCTCATCGCCGCCTCTCCTCCATCCCTTCACTTCTGTCCTCTCCCACTGACCCGTACTCCCCCCCCCCCAGCACACCCCAAGTCACAGGGCCTTGTGTCTCTACCTGCCAGCCTCCCTGACAGCCCCCCGTCCCCCTTTCACCCCCCTGAGAGGAGACCGGCTGACCATCCGGAACGCTGCCGTGGCAACCCCTGCCAGCGCCCCCTATTTCACACCCATCTTCCCTCCCCTTTGCCTCCACCAGCAGCCTGATCTCCCCTTAAACCACAAAGAGTTTGACACGGTGCTTCTTTGCACTTCTTCTCTTTGTCTCTCATTATTTCATTTCAAACTTTACTTTTTTTTTTTTTTTTTTACTTTAACCTTCTTCTGCTCTTATGTCAGTCCAATCCAAGGTATGGGGTCCGTTTAGTAGCCCAACGGCGAGCCCGGCAAAGGGAATCTTACATCTAGCGCCACCCGATATCCAAACTCGGATTTTGGATCAACAATTTTGTGCCTTGTTGTTCACAGAGAAATCGAGGAAAATGTGGAAAAGTCCACATCAGAATGTGAAGGCTTATTCATTGCACCTCTCCACAAAGTTTTACCGGCAAGTGATTGAGTGGCTTTGTGCCCGGAGCGAACCCGGAAATTCATACCGACTGTGGCATTTTACTCTCTGAGGCTTTGTGACAAAAAAATGCCGCGCAGATGTGTCCTCAGTGAGGGGTTGCGGGAGGGGCGGATTGCGGGCTACCAGCTGTGCGTGCGCTCCGTGGTGAGCTGGTGAAGTAATGGGAACCACACATTAAATACGGGGCCCAACTTATTGTGAGTAACAGGGAAGTCCGCGACTGCTTTTGATATGGCCAGCAGAAGTGACCTCACGCAATGCCGGGAGACATTCCAAAAGATGTGTGCGCCATCTGAAAAAAAATAAATATCACCCCCCAAAAAAAAAAAAAATTGAATGCAGCTCTGCTGGGATCGAGAAGAAGGAGGAGAAACATGTGGGTTACATTAGGCGGCCGAGTATTTATTTATGGCGCACACGACAAGGAACATAACCGCTGACAGCACAACAAACACTCTGGTGACTTGATGATGCCTCAATAAAGTTTAATGTCACACAAACCATCCTGATGTTGTAAAAAAAAACAAATAAATAAATAAAACATAACGATCACTGCTTGATTTATGATGAGTAAAATAAAAGGGAGGCTTCGGGAGAAGTGCTTTCATTCCGTTTTGCATGACGGTCCGGTTGGACCACAACAAAGCCTGAGTCAACTCGAAGGAGTCCATCTGAAAATCCAAATGATCTCAGATGATGACAATTTCAATAAAAGTACGCCGATGATTCGATGCAAAAGTATATCGCTGTACACAAGACGATGACCAATGTATTTGTGCTGCGCAAATGAATGTCATAATTGCGCCTTCGTAAAGGATGGATGTCATGAGTTAACACATAAGGTAATTCTTGCGTTACCGTTTTGAAAAACCTTTAAATATGTCAAAGATGTTTTTTTTTTTTTTTACCCAGGCCAGTTATATAGAGCAGAACAGCGTAGACAGCTATGGTATTTTATTTGATATTTTACTGAACTTTGAAGCACAACTTGTGATCCTGACTCACGTATTTCATTCACCGCTAAATCCTTAGCATACAGTGGTACCTCGGCTCACGAACGCTTTAGCTCACAAACTTTTCGCCTCACGAACATTAATTTCGCGAGCATTTAGTCTCCGCTGACGAACTAGTTTTCGGCGGACGAACCAAACCAAGCGGTCGAACAGCGCCCCTGTGGCGGCCGCGAGAAGCTGACGCACGCTCACGGCGTTCACTTCGTCACCCCCTTTCTTTGAATGCGGACGTGGTTTGAGTTGATGGGCACTTTTGCTATTATGGGACCGAAAAAGACCCCACCACAGGCTAGTGTTAAGCCGAAGAAAAAAAGAAAAGAAAATTACGATCGAGCAGAAGAAGGAGATCATTGAAAAACACGAATGAGGTGTGCGTTTGTGTGACTTAGCGTCCCAGTACCAGTACGATAACACGCAACAGGTGTCAATTAAGAGGTTTTTAGTCAGCAAAAAGGATAAAGAGTTTCCTTCTAAGAAGCAAAGAGGAGAAGCTACACCGGAGGTTGAGTTACCTACAGTCCTTATGGAAGGTGACTCTCCTGTCAAACCGTAACTCCCTCCCTCCCTCCCTCCCCCTCCCACTCCGTTCCATCAAGCCATCAACTACGATCACAAAGGTAAATAAAACGACTTTATTATACAGTACAGTTTATTTCTTTAATTTCAATACAATAGCACATTTATTATAAATAAAATAAGGTATATTTTTGTGTAGTTTTAAGGCTTATTTAGTCAAAAATTATGTTTATGGGGACCTCGGAACAGATTATTCTCATTTTAATGGTTTCTTATGGGAAATAAATGTTCGGAAGATGAACTTTTCGGCTCACACACACTTTATGAGGAACCAATTAAGTTCGTATATATAGGTATATATATATATATATATATATATATATATATATAGATATATATAGAGAGAGAGAGAGATAGATAGATAGATAGATAGATAGATAGATAGATAGATAGATAGATAGATAGATAGATAGATAGATAGATAGATAGATAGATAGATAGATAGATAGATAGATAGATAGATAGATAGATAGATAGATAGATAGATAGATAGATAGATAGATAGATAGATAGATAGATAGATAGATAGATAGATAGATAGATAGATAGATAGATAGATAGATATATATATAGATATATATATATATATATATATAGATAGATAGATAGATAGATAGATAGATAGATAGATAGATAGATAGATAGATAGATAGATAGATAGATAGATAGATAGATAGATAGATAGATAGATAGATAGATAGATAGATAGATAGATAGATAGATAGATAGATAGATAGATAGATAGATATATCTCGCTCACGGATCTTGGTGGTAGCTTCAATCATCTAGCAATTAAAATAACATGCTTCATAATTCGGCGTTAGCCATCACGAGACGTTGTCATGATTGAAAAGTCGTTAATTCGACGAGCTGTGACTGAAAAAATGTGACACGCGTTAGATTGGCGAGTCATAGGCCAAGACAACAGGCGGTGCTATTGTATTGTGCTGTTTTCCAAAACTGCCAATCAGAAGCAAGAAGAAAGACACTTGGTGGAAAAGGCGGAATCAATGGGAAAGGAATTTTTACAGGTGGACGAGGGGTCTCATGATGCACGTTTTAATATTCAGATATTTGGGGGTTATGGGACGGAGGCGTACAGACAGAGCGAGTTCCAACACTTCAAATATTCGGTCAGGGTCAGGAAGGGAGACTCCAAAACAAAATGCAGTGCAGCTCATTCTCTGGCTTTCAGATGTCATGGCTGCCGATCGATCGGCTTTCAAACGTCACACAAATTTCTTTGAATGTTATTACTCTGCCATATAGATCACCTGGACTGTCTGAGAGGAAATTCTGAATGGCAAATTACCAAAACGATTCAAATCAAAGACATGTCAAAAAATAACAAACTATGACAAAGTCAATCCATAAAATCAAATGAGAAGAGCCCCAAAATGCTAAATACGGGACTTTCTTCAAACCTGCCGTGGTTTTCAAATAAAAGTTACGCTAAAGGCATATGTGTGTCCTGAAGTCCAAGAAAAACCTCAATGAGTGCAGAAAGAAGACGAAGGGGGGGTAAGCTGAAATAACGATGGTTCCACCATCAGGTTTCAATTACAAGAGAGGGAGCGTGGGTTCAGCGAACATCAAGTGGTATTAAAATATATCGGGGGTCACTGGCATTTGGAGGCTTTGTTGAAAGCTCTCGTTCGTGTATTAACACACGCTTGCGCGCCGCCGAGCTGCGTTATTTGATTATTGCGAGTGTAGCCGCAGATTTGGCGTGACGGCTGTTCGCTTGACACTCGTCCGGGAGCCGCCTCCATGCGGAATAAACCCATCAGCATAAAATGAGTGATTGGAGAAGCTTGTCCAAGGCTGGTTCAGTCCCACAAGAAACCTGACAACCTAAAGGCTCAATCACACAACCTGAACGTGACATCTCAGCGACATCTCACAAACTTACAATCCAAACACAAAAGCTGAACCCGAACACTCAGGGCCAAAATCTTAAAACACAACTTGAAACCTACGACAGAATCCGGTAGCTGAATTAAGACGCAACCTGAACACTCAACGGCACAACCCGAAACTGCGTAAACAACCCCGACCCAACAAACAAAACAACACCACAAAGGTACTATTGCCGGATGTTTTTAAACTTGGGCCGTCTCAGAAACGTTGCCCGTTAATAAGATTTTCTAATGTTGGCAGTTCCCACCGATCCCAAACCTCACATAGTCCTCCTACGATTCTTTGTGTGTTGACCGTTCTGTCTGTCCTGGTTTTAGCATCTGTCCTCCGTCACGTCTTGTTCCGTCAGCCCCGCAGAGGCCGACCGATGGCTCCGGCATCCCCAGAGGCGACAGACATAAAGGGGCTGTGAATGGATGGATGGATAGTGAAGGGGACGAAACCGGCGGCTAAATTATTAAGTGACACTCCGCTGCACTTTCAGACACAAGCGCGCACACACACACACACACACACACACACACACATACGGTATGCGGCGAGAGGGTAAAAGCATTAGGACATTTAGCCCCCTGAATGCACCCGACAACTCCACTACATGCTAACTCGCGTCAAAATCATCAAACTGGGCCTGGGGCTCTTAAAATTTTTACGCCATGGCTTGAAGGGACTTTGAGGAGCCTCGGAGGCTTTTTCCGAGAGTGAGTGGCCCTGTCATCGCCGCCATCGTCGCCGATAAATAAGTAACGGCGCTAAGCAGCATCGCCCGCAGAGTTGACAGCGCCAAGTCACTGTGAACATCAGCGAGCCGACGCGGACGTGGGTGGGTGGTGTGCCCTCGGACAGCTTCCAAAGGAAAGGAGGGGCGGGAAAGGGGGGGTTAAGGGGCGGCAACTCTTGCTCGAATGTGCTAAAGTGGGCTTTTGTTCACTTAGGTTGCACCTGGCCTTGATTTCCTGAGGACAAGGCTGAAGCACACCAAGGCCAAGCTCCTCTTTAATTTGCCACATCAGGAGACTTGGATGATGGGCCATTTGACTAGCTTTGGACTCCCGGTACCATGTTAAGGCTAATCGGGAACACAGGCGCCCAGTTTTACTTAGTAGCAAACAGGATTACACAAGAAAGTGGATCAACGACCGCGGCGGTTCTAAAACTGAAGTCCCCTGACTCCCGGGGACCGTGTGAGGGTCTGCAGAATAATTTGCAATAAATGATCAATTATTATTTGGGTGACCCTGTGCAAAATACACATTGCTATTCCTTTCAGCTTTGAACTTTTATGGTTTGTGAAAGTAAATACAGTGGTATGTTAATTTCTGGACGAAGTGGAGGAGTGGCTCATCCGTTTGAGACTCTCTCTGCATGGCCGCCACGTTGAAAGGCTTTTTAGCCTGCTCTAGTCTACTGTAAAGGCTGTTACCTGTGACGAGAGAGAGAGAGAGAGAGCAGCACAAGCCGTAAAACGAGACCGCTCTCTCTTTGTGGATGATGTCACAGTGCCGTTTAACTTGAGGCTCTATTGTATGGACAACGATTCTCTTATTTTAAGCTTTTTGATTGCATGAAACAAAAAAAATATCATTTTTCTTTGCAAAATGGTTTGAGCGTAGGAAAAAGGAAGGGCGTTATCTTTAAAGAACGTCGGACTTCCTAATCACAAGTAAAGCAAAAAAGGCAATTAATCAGATGAAAAAAAAACCCTCACTATTTCCATTAAGTTGTTTTGAAACGCAGCAAGGTCCCAAAATCACCACAATTATAACCCTGATTTCATTTATTTTGTGAGTCGGTTGCTAATGTCATTAATGCTTTTTTATTTCCAACATGGTAATGGGTAAACAAAACGTTTTAACAGAAGTTGAAAAAAGTTCAACATTCGACTCAATGGCGCTGTGATGTGCGAGATGCAAGAAAAAACGTTTGTGTGCCACTGAAGGCCCTTTATTTGGTATGTGCGTGCGTGTGCGTGTGCAGCTCCGCTCACGGCAAAGCCATCTAATTGCAAGCGGAGACTCCTTTAATTAACACACAGAAGAGGGTCCCCGGTGGGGTGCGAGCGGGCACAGCGCATGTGCGACGAGTTCCTTCGCAGCCAACCTGCGGGGCGCACGAGCCCAATCAGAGCCTTTTAAGTCATGCCATGGCACGAGCCGGAGGATTCACCCAAGACACACTTTGTTTTTTCTTAGTCAGAAGAAACGAGACAACCCGAGGAAGCCTCTTCTGCTCTGGAGAACAAAACAAGCCCGAAAAAAAAAAGTTGAATAAGATAACAAACAATTTGAAGTTACGGTTATTGTAAAACTGGCACAAAAAATAGAGATATGTGGAACGTCCGTCCATTCATTCTCTGAACACTGTCAAAAAACCCATCAAACTAGTCAACTAAATTTCCGAAGGCAGAAGGTTGTTTCGTGTGCGCGCCGCTGACTGATTCATCCAATCACGCTTCAAATGGCAGATCCTGTTAGATTTGCCATTGGCGGTCAGCGGAAGAGGATCGAAGCACCCGCGTCTGCTTTAGCCTGCGAAAGTTTTGCCAAACTAGATATAAACGCACCATTGGAACATCGCTAAGCCTATCTGCAACCCAAGTTCGTGGATGCAACATATTCCATGAGGGCAAATGTGCTTGCCGTGCTAAGTGCTAGCTGCTACGTCGCTCGGAGAAGACTTATTTTTGCGTTAAAAATAACCCAACCTTCTCCCGCCCCGACTACTCCTGCCAATTTGGACAGGAGCCCCGCCGTCAAAGACGAATTACACCACACCACCACGCCACATATCAAAGCCTATCAATCTTCCGGCATCGCTCTTCTAATGAATGATTACGGCTTTCCAGATAGGAAGTAGCCGTGCCAAAGTGTTGCCAGCGCCGCCATCTTTTAGCACGACTGACAGCTGATGAGGCGGGGAGGTAGTGTGGTTGCGTAACGGAGGAAGTCGACAGGGGAAGGATAATACGGTCATCGCAATCACTACTGTAGGAGGAGCTAATGGGAATGGCGTCATTCAAATGCCCACGTGAGCGCCACCTCTGGCGCACGGAGCGCTGCGCAAACAAGCGCTGCAAACAAGTGCAACATTTGGAGATTTGCATTTCTTTTGTTTGTTTTTTTTTCTTTTCCGCACTGCTTGAAGTTGGAAGAAATGTGACAATTTTCCCCAAATGTATTCATTTTATTCTTAATCATTCTATATTTGTTATTATATTATCATTTAATTTCTGAAATATTTGAAATTTAGATTAAATTTAAAAAAATATATATATATATATAGATATATAGATATAGATATATAGATAGATAGATAGATAGATAGATAGATAGATAGATAGATAGATAGATAGATAGATAGATAGATAGATAGATAGATAGATAGATGCTTCCATTCATTTTCAATGTTGTTTTTTTTCTAAATTTCAAATATTTCAGAAATTAAATGATGCATTTATTATTATTTTTGAAATGTCTGTTAGATAGTATGGAGGGGAAAATTGCAATTTAATTAGTTTTAGGACTCATTCTGATGGTGGTTTTGTTTGTTTGTTTGTTTGTTTGTTTGTTTGTTTGTTTGTTTGTTTGTTTGGATTAAGTGCAAAAAAAAAAAAAAGTAGTTAGATTCTCTTTTCCTTTTTTAAAATGTGTATTTGGCTAAGTAATATGTATTATTCAAACAATCTTGATCTAAAATTTGTAACAATATTCAGAATAATACCAGACTGTAAAGAAATGGTGGATATCTTTTGCGATTGGCTACAACGGTCTCACGGGTAGATGTCAGTAGAGCACGTCACCTGTTGCTTCAACATGTGTGCCTCACACCATGTGAATACATTTTTCTTGAGATTTATTTCCAAAAACAATAACCTCCATCCATGAATGAGGGCAGTTATAGTTCCATTCATGCGTTTCTCCACTTTGAACAGCGGACGTGTGTTACACGGCAGCTAAGGGCACACAAACACAAAGCGAATTGGACAGAGAGGTAGTGCAGTACACAGTCCTTCATGCCGCACATGATGCATTTATGTGTGCGGGAGGGGGGGGGGGGGGGGGGGTATCGAAATGAAATTCTCCCACGCAAGAGAGCAGATGGAGGAAGTGGTGGCGAACGCAGGGAGGGAAAGCAGCGGGCAGAACAGCGGGGTGGGCTGCGCTGGGAGCAGGGGCGTGTCGTTTAAAAAAGTGGCTGACTCAGCGATGGCCATTGGTGGCGCCGGCGATGCAGTGGAGCATCGGGAAAACACACGCTGAACACACAGGACGAGTACCACTTCATTTGCTTCATGTGGGCTATTATTCTTCTTATAAGCAAACATAATCAACATGTTTTTGTCCCACACATTTCCAAATGGAGTGGAACAGTGAGAGTGATTCCTTTATTTTGACAGTGGACTTAAAACTGTTTATCAAAACGTGATGATTTCGGCTTTCGTCTCCGGGTCTTTTCAGTACATCTGGATTTGATATGCCATTTCAGAGATAGCCACTGATAGCCACCAAACCGCTAGCAAGTTAGCTAGCTAGCAAGCTACAATAGATAGACAGACATAACGCGGGGGAACGAATGAATCATCACCATTACATGACAAAAGTACATTATTGTGTAAGAGCTGTTGATTTTTACACGAGCCAGATATGAATCCTTGATTACAAATGTCTTGTAACTTCAAGAGGAAGTCAACACGAACTTTTACCAGAAGCGCGCAACAGATGATGTTCACTGAGGCTCAGGAGGGAGCGAGAGAGCTGAGCGAAAGTGCAAAGAAAGCACAAGCGAGAGAGACATAACTGCAAATGACTCAAGCCAGTGGGGAAATTCCTTAGACAGCACCACTAGCAGCGAAGGCTAAACACAGCCGCCGCGTCCGGAGTGTTGGCAGACACAAAACACAGCCGCGGTCCCGGGGCCCCAGACGCAGCTCTCGAAGCCTGATCAATGTATACCATTGGCCTTATCTATATGATGTGCTCGTACGTGCTAGCGCACCACTTCAAATAAACTTCCGTTTGAACTTTAAAAACAAAAATATCTAGCTGCTGTTTGGTCAACCTTCAATTTATATGCATCAAAATCAAGTAGATCACGAACCTCACGTGACCAAAGCCAGAAAACAGGTGAGCTCGTTCTCAAGCTGAGCCTGTGGGCACTGTAATGTCAAATTCAGTCGACATCAGGTGGTAGTACCGTACAAAATGGCCGCCCCATGCGACGGACAAAATTAGTGGATTTTTCTGCGTCATGTTTTTATTCCATAATCGAAATATTAAACAGAATGTCCTATTTAGAATAGTGGGGGTACATGGAACATATATGGCCTGACTTACACTTTAAATAGGCAAATACTGTTCTTTAAAAGTCCCTCCTAGCCTTGGCAGCGCGCTTGAGGGAAGTTTTTCTTGACGGAGGTTCAGCCTCCAAAGTTTTTGTGGCTTCAGATTGATTTCTTTACATTGGGCTCAGGGGCGGTCGACTTTGGATCCTTCACGTCACGCAGTATTTCTGCTCCGTACAGCTTCTGGAGTTGCTTGAAGTCAGCAATTATTGGTCATTAAAAGTCGACTCTTGTTGACTCTTGACCTTGGCTAGGTGTTTGAAATATTACACACACTCCAAGCTCCGCATGAGCCTGCCTCTTTTTGTCTCGCTAAAAAAATCTCAAGCAAATCTGTCAAATGTGCGCATTTATTTATTTGCCTGAAAGAAGCTGAAGCCTTCAGTTTCAATTTTCCCACCGGCCCGTCCAGTTGCCCACTGCCAGTAACTTATTTTGATGGGGACGGCGAGGTCCTAATGGCACGGCAGGAATTTGCAAACAGAGACGGGGGGAGCAAACCAAGGTTATGGAGACGGAGGGGGACACGGGCATGCTCCCAAACGCAGGCATGCGGCGATATGGACGGCACAATCTGGGGTCCTTTCTGCTGACGAGCCACGCTAAGACTCACGGGAAGGTAATGTTAGGCCTTTGCCGAGTGCCAACTTTCGCAAGAGGCAGAAAGCGTTTGAAGACGGCAAAACCTTGACAAGTAAACTCTGGCCGCCGTCACTCTGCACGTCTTGATGTTGAGGAGAACACCAAAAAAACCACACCCCATCCAAAGCCTTCTCCCGATCAATGATAAAGGGAGTAGAATCTCACTGGACACATGCCAATTGAGTCTCAACGTACTGTATTTGTTTCATTTAGTGGCTATGAGCAGCATTGTAATGACACTGGCAAAAGGGACACCCACCCAAAAAGTTTTGCAATTGCCTGTCGATGCCACAGGATGGCGACAAATACCTTTTTGGTTTTAATACACAAGGTTTTGACTTCATTAAATGAAGCTCCTCTTCTTATGCCAACAAAGTTCCTTCGCCTCAAGATGCTCCAAGATGGTACCAAAGCAATATTTGTAGAGTCGCACATTAGACATGACTTTCAGCTATGAGAAATGTTTAGAATTGAGTATTAATTATCTTAATCAAAACATCAGATGAAAATGGATTTTGCATTGTTAAAAGCATACACGTGAGGGGTGGATATTATCTTTGTGCACGTTGGCTCGCCTTCCTCACGTTCTACTGTAGTATCTGTGACCTCGGACTCTTTACGGCTTCAAAAGGCGGGGCCTGGCCTGGTGAGTGATGTGGGTGTCAGCCATTGAGGGAGAAACGTTGGCTGGCTGTTATCTGGCTGGTTATCAAAGGTGCACCCCGATGTCCCGAATGTATACCCTAGCCATTGTGTACCCGACGTGAGCAAGGGTGCGAGGACCCGTTCATCACTGCGCTGCTTGCAGTTTTATCTTTATGAATCGGCAAACCAGAAAATCTTGCAACATCACTTCTCTTGCCGCTCTGATACAAAACCACACGATACAAAAACGACATGATACAAGTCAACACGGGACCCTGAATCTGACGTGCAGGGGGATGACCGTAAGCGCGCCCTCCAATAAACATTAGTTTCATTCTCATGAGCACAAATAGCCACGATACCCCAAAGCAGCGTTTTACCTTGCCCCCTTTCCTTGGGACTCATGTGAAAGTAATTAAGTCCAGAAAGAGAGTGAAAGTGAGAAAGAGAAAGAAGGGGAGGGTTGGGGGGATACTACATTCCGTTTGGCCCAAAGTGAGAGGCTCGGTGGGTGTCTGAGGGCTGCCAGTAATTGCTTCCATATAGGACCCATCTATGGTCACACACATACACTCGTTGCCATGTTAAAAAAAAAACACATTCATAAAAAGCCACCGTTCCAAAATGTTCAAGGGGTAAAAGTTGGAGTGACTCAGAGCAGCTGCACAAGGCAGACAAGACAGGTTGTTACCTGCACGAGGGCGTTACATCAGCGTCTAAATATAATGACATGACTGTGCTTTGCTGAGTGTCCCTGAAACCAATGAACCGCTTCACAGCTGCACAATGGACCACAACTGTGCAGGTATGCCAGGGAGGAAGAAAAAAAAAATCCACTGGTTGTCACACGACTGTTCGGAGGTCAGCTTTAAGAAACAAATCCAAAACGCAAACATGATCAGTGCCTCCATGTCGGCTCTTGGACTAGTTGTGCGAAATTATTTTATTCACACTGTCATATTTTTTTTGTGCTCTCCGCTCTGAGCGAAAACAACCTTTGCACAAAAACACCTCTCACAATCTTCTGATTTTTATTATTTTTTTATTATCATTTTGCCGCTCTTGGCTGCTCACTGTGTATTAAGAGGATTAAATGGGATCGAATACAAAATTTGGTGACAAAACACCAAACGTTGGTTTCCGTTTTTAGGTCTTCCAACAAAGTGTCTCCTAAACGCTTCAAGGAGCTGTTTATTCACCAAACCAAAGCATTCCCGAACAAGCCCAGGAATTTCAAGGAGTGTTTCTTTCGGTCCACCCGTGCCCTAAGCGAGGTGAAATTAGGTGCTGGGTTTTTGTTTTTTTGTCGCATGACTCGGCACGACTCGGGTAATTGTAATCCCTCCCTGCAAGGTACACTGGTTGAGCAAATGGAGCGAGGAGAAGGCAAAGACAAGGACCAGACAAGTACCACTGGAAAAGAAAAAAAATAAATAAACGAAAGGTTGAGAGCCGCTCGACACCAACTGGCACAAAGAAATGTCCGCCGTTGTCATCACTTTGTCTTGAACGCAAATACGTCGGCAGTCGCACCTAAAGGCAGGGACTGTTTACTGCGTCCCACCCGCGAGTTACTCGCCTCCCAGAGAAAAACATTTTTGAAATATATGTCTTTCATTTCAAGTAGTGCTGAACAATTTTGAACAATCCATTTTTTTTCCCCTCGATATTGTGATTGCAATGTCATGCGGGATTTTGTCCAGGTCCTCTTTTGATGCATTTTTCAATTCATTGTTCAGCGCTACCGACAACTCAAAAGACAACTTCTACTCTCAAAACGTGAAATCCGGTCCACCGATAATTAGCTTCACTTCTCTGGCTTGCATCCTCGTCCTCGTCTTCGACAGTGGCCGTCTTCTCTCTTAATTTGAGAACTTCAGAAACATTACAAACGGCAAACTGTCCATTCTCTTTGACTTCTCTGACAGTGTGCACCTTCTCGTTTCTCCGTTTGAATGTGGTCGGAATGATCATGAAAGGTAGAAGTGATGAGACGACCCGCCTGAAATCCATCTTCATTGATGTGACCAAATATGGTTGGTTTCACGATAAACGCTTCACCTCACCGCGACCCGGCAGACATGCATAGACATCCTCAACTCGGCTGCTCAAAGCAAAATTTGTGGCACTTTCGCAACGCAAAACACACGCCTCCTTCAACCATATCCCACGCTCGTAAATTAACTTCCTGTTTATAGATGTCATTAAAAAAAAAAAAAGCCGACAGCGGCGTGACTGAATGAGGCTGACGGCACATAAAGAACGTCACAAAAATCTGCATTTAGTGAGAATTAATCATTTTAAAAGCCGTAGCTGCGTGGGCGTCGTTGGGAAATCACTTTCAAGCGCTTTAGCAGGTGTAAACGGTCACCGCGACACACAAAAAGCAGGATCGCCTATATCGTAAAATAAAATCTTAGCTTTACTGGAGTTCAAATAGCAGACGGGGCTCACGGACTAGCCATGCAGCCGCGTTTATGTGACCGACACCGCTCGAGCATGTTAGCGCAGTTGAACGACTGGGCGCTGGGGACCCACCACTTCTCAGATACTAAAATGAATGAACATAACACACACACACACACACACACACACACACACACACAGACACACACGTAGGAACCCACCCACCAGGCCATGATCCCAACTGAGCAGTATTTTTAAATGACTGTTAGCAACTGAGCTAACAAATCAAAGGCATGTGGGGGTTAGCGGCGGGATGAAGTCGTGCGAAACGCACGATATGTGCTGTGTGTGTGTGTGTGTGGGTGTTGGTGTGCGTGTGCGTGAATGCCCTTGTGTATGGCTGCCGAGTTAGCCACCTCTTGGTAACTTTAACTCATCAGTATGGGTAGTTTTTACTCCTCGTTGGATCCAAATCTTGGTCCAATGTGCATTGGCTCAGTCCCTTTTGGAACCCAGCACTGGGTTAGCCATTTCATATAATTTGCATTACTTTTGAACCAACAAGTTGATGAATGTAGAAATATAGATTCAATTGAATGCAAAGCCAAACAAATCACAATGTTGTAGAGAATAACGTGGCATCATACAGGTTTGAGGAACGGTGAGATCAAATTGCTCAAGCTCTGTAAAATATAAGTACGATGACCGTTAGTAGCCATTGCTGGATAGAGCGACGGCTAGTATCAAATAACCCAATTTGGGTAAAAAATGGACCGTGCCGCTAGTTGGGTCAATTTAATCCACATTTCTGGGTTGTTTTGCACACAACAATCCAGAAAGCAGGTCAGTCCATTTTTGAACCAAACTGATTTTTTTTTAAACCAGCAGTTTTACCAGTGTCATAATAGATGAAAATATTTATAATCAAAAGTTTCTAAGAAGAATCAACTTTCCCATGTCAGGCGTTGCCTTCCACAGCAAGTGACTCAGATGATATGCTTGGCACAGTTTTTAACACCAGATGCTTTTCCTGAAACAACCATGCCCATTTTCCATGGGTGGGCCAACCCCCCAAGACCCAAATTTGAACCCCAATCCCTGT